>JALIZH010006496.1:0-19774 GCA_030522465.1 Rhipicephalus appendiculatus | reverse complement strand
AACACTGAGGAGAACACGGAAAAGGGCTCAGAGTACTAGAAATAAAGCAGAGCGAAACTAGTTGGTACGTACTCATGTGTGTTCATACCTTCAAACTCAGAGATTACAGATTTATTCGAAAAGCTTGCCTTTTCCACCTGCGGCTGCTCGCAGTACGATCCCGCGAATCCAATCTACCGGCAGCTCGAGCCGCTGGTGCGCGACATGCGGCGATTCGACACTGCCGCAAAAAGAAGCGGTGCTCTGGCGGGCCACACTTCCAACGAGATGCGCGAGCTGTTATTCACCAGCTGGGCAGCGCATAGCACCAGCCACATTCCTCGCCTCGCCAAGGCCGGAGCCGGGAGGGACGATGCCACGAAGGCGGGCGAGTTGGCCGGCAGCGGACAGTCGTATTTCGACGGGATTTCAGAGGACCAGCTGTTCTTCCTCGTCAGCTGCTTCACACGGTGTGGCGCTATCGGCCGCAGTCTCGAAGTTAATGTAAGTGCACGTCGCCACAACTTGGGCAGATGAAACTCCGTGGCGCCGTCCCTGTTAGCCGGAGTAGAATCAACGTCGGGAGCATCGCTAGTGTTATAGAAAGCGTAAAAGTCCTTCTTCGCCTTTCCATAGCAGTTTATTCTGACAAGAGAAAGAAACGCCTTTTTTCACGTATCGAGATGAGAGAGGTCTGAGGAGAAATTATTGGCAAAAGAATACAAAGGTATGACGCCAAGTACTCTTCACACCTTTGTTCAGTTGTTGAGTCAAAGTTTAATGTTCAGGTATATAGGCACTTAGATTTTGGACAATACTGGCGGCCGAAGAACACGTGTGTTGCAAAACAAGAAATGTTCACCTCCAGGAAGTCAGGGAGCAGACAGATTGTTGCCAGAAGCATTTCATCGCCTCGTTTTCATTTTTGCATACATTGCGAAGCTTGCTTGCTTTCCTATACTCGACCAAAGGAGGCGGGGGGAGAAGGGGGCTGCTGTGAGTGCCCCCCCCTCCAGCGGAGAACCCTGTACACAGCTATGGTTCATATGGCTCCAGTCATTACTTAGGCAGTGCGTTATATAGATGATGCCACCTTAATCCTATACAGATACTGACATAATTTTTAACGCGTATTTTCACTTATTTCTTCTTGCATTCCATAGAGGGCCATCTGCAACATCGCCCTGTCTTCCGCTCCTGTCTTCAGGCGAGCCTTCAAATGCGACGCCAATCACTCGCCACAGATCAACTTCACGTGGCCTGAGCCTCCCGACGACGACGTCTAGCTCGCGATTTCGTAGACTATGCGTTCCCATACACGCCCCTATTCTAGCGTGTTGGAAACGTGTGTTCGCTGTGCACTGCAGACAAACTGCCTAACATTATTTTCGAGGTCTGTGTGCACACTGTAATGAAGAGCGTGAGGCGCGACCTGAGAGCCAGCCAAGTGCGCTTCACCTACAAGACTCTGCACGTGAACTGCCTGCGTGAGGCCCCATTGTATGGTCAAGCGCTTGCACCTTGACTGTGTAGCTTAAGATATACCAAGTGCGTTTGTCTAGCTAACTGTATATTGTAATATCTTGCATGAATTTGTTTTCGTATTCGTCTTGTAAAAAAAAAAGAAAAATGTTCATGCGGTACCGATAAACTATAACTTAAAAAACCCAAAGTAAAACTGAAACTCATTCAATTTTTCGGAGACTGGTAGGAAACTGGGAGTAACAACTAAGGGATATCGTACGCTGGCATTGGTTTTTTTCACTATTTTTCTCTTTGAATGAAATATTTCTTATATAATTAAGATAGTTACATAACATTCACATATAGGAGTAGCTCTTAACGAGTGCCGTCGGACCTCCTTCAGTGACAAAACAAAACGAAGAAGGCAGTAATTGCAACCCTTCCCGAAGAAGATGCACACAGGGGTTATGTAACGTAACTAGCGCAATTACCCGAATAAGCAGATATCAATACTTGTTGATCAGTTTTACAAGCTAATAGCATAAAGTATATTCCCATCAAAAGAAGAGCCCTGACGTGTACACTGGGTAGCCATGGAGGTCGAGTTTCAATGCTCTTTCAGTCACCACTGTCTCTGACTAGTTTATTTTTAAACGAATCTAAGCATTGCTACAGAAAACGAATCGGCTTTAATACATTGACCTGCGCGTTGCCTTAACTCGACGCTACACGCACCTTATCGAATATCCGTAACTGTGAACGCTGTCAAATGCGTGAGAATGTTATAACATCTACTGTGCGACTACCCTCATTACGCAGTACAATGGAGGTCGCTGGCTTTTACGCTGGCTCGCACTGGAGTGTGAACATTAACTGAGAGGGGCATTTTGTTCGCAATATCCTGTCACGCAGTGTATAACACTGCTACAAAGGCAGTTATGGATTTTCTCAAGTAGTCCGGACAGAAACGACCGCTGTGTTATGTGGTACTTGTATATATGCATCACTTCTTCCTGTCCCCGTCATCACACTTCATGATTGCCTTTCCCCTGGGCCCAGAAACATGCCAGAGCGTCCTAGCCCAGCTCGTCCTGTCTGGGCTCTTCTAATAAACTCTCTCATTCAACCTCAATCTCACTCTCTCCTTTCCCCTCAACCCTCAATGTCGCACATATTCTATTTACCTGAGCGATTCGAGCGAAGCTACCCGATGCCAAATGAGATCATGGTGTATGTTTTCCCAAACTTGCTTCATCGTGTTCGTTCCGGGATATATCACTTTAGAGAAGTGAAAGAAGTTACACACACAAAAAAGAATGTAGCTTACAACACTGCTTCTTGGCCAATCCCCCATTGTGGGTACAAGCCAAACATAAGGAACGAGCAAGCAATCAAACACTGTTCGGGACGTCGATTCCGTGATGTCACACATGCGAAGTCTGTAGCAAACAGCTGTGTCCTCCTCCTAGCGGAAGTATCATTCGATAGGCTTCTTTCGAAGAAACCCATAGCGGCGCCTCGGACGCCCCCCGAATCAAGCTGATTTCCGTCTCAGCTTAGTTCTACTGTTCTTGTTAGGGGCGAAGCACCTTAGGGTCTAGGCTTCTCCGTTGTCTGTCCGTGTGTCCGTCACGGCACAGCACACGCGAGTTACCCACTATACGCCCACCGTAACTTTCACGAAGTAGGGAAGCACCCATTATGTCATTATTCGTCATTCTGCTGATAATCAAGGTACCCGCGGCACATCTGTAAGACATTATGTGGACTTTGTGCTGTGGATGATGACGATGAAGAATAAGCGCGGTCAAGACCACGCATTCTCTTTCTGCCATGGATGAAGACGAACGTGAACGCGCTCTCGCCCGCGAAAGGCAACGCAGACAACCAGCTACCCCGGAAGCGAGAGCCCGCGAATCAGCGGCAAAGCGGCAACGCCGACAACAAGCTGCTACCCCGGAGTTGAGGGCATGGGACTCGGCGGCTCAATGGCAAAAACACATTGCATATACTGTACACACGCGCTGTCACTCATTCACATAGGCGAGTGGGCCGTGTCACAGGTGATTTACGGAACGATCCCCAGTGCTTCGCCCACTCGTCATGAATTCACTTCGTGGTGATGCGTGGATTTTATATCTGCTTGCTTACAAGACCAAGCAAGACCTCCTTACTATCATTGGTTCAGGCTAAAACAGATTGTTTTACACGAGATCGATTCGAATAACCAATGCTGAAGGAACTCGTAGGAAGATTTACAAGTCAAAGGCAACCCTATTTTAACAGCGTTTGTACCATGTTTGTTCGGCGAAAAAAATGTTCTAATCCCTCTAGAGGAAATTCACGCCACCTTATTAAGTTCCTCCCAGACAGGGTGGCAAAATTGTGCCTCTGTAAGTGAACACAACGCCCCAAAACCACGATAGGATTATGAGAGACGCCGTAGTGGAGGGCTCCGAAAATTTGCCAACCTGTCGTTCTTTAACGTGCACCTAAGTCTAAGTACACGGACCCCAAGCATTTTCGCTTCTATCGAAATTGCTGCCACCGCGGCCGGGATTCGATGCCGCGACCTTCGCCCAGTGTAAGGTAACGAACTGGGTACTTCTATATTGTCAACCTCCCTGCCATTTTATTGCGATAGCAATTATATGGACACTCTCGGCTGATTTTTGCCGTCGCCGTCGGTCGCCGCCGTCGCCGTCATGTCCCGGATATGTATATGTATGTATATATATAAAAAAAGGCACAAAGAACAGTAAATCAGAAGAAAAAAATTCCAAGACAGCCGACCGGGGATTCGAACCAGCGATCTCTAGCTCCATAGCGCGCTGCGTTAGACCACGCAGCCACGTACCATGCATGCGCTGGCATAATAACGGCAAGCTTTTTATAGAGACCACCCTCCGCTGGCGGTATGCGGATCTCGGAGGAGCTTGAACGTGTTCTCTGTCACGCAACACTCCTAAATTTTCTTAAATTTTGAAAACTGCCCTTGAGACGCGCACGAAAAAGGCGCCGGCCCCTTTCTGTACCCACTCGTGATGTGGAAACGAAAAAAAATCACTGCGCTCACCTTGCCTCAGACGCCACCGCGTGGCAGGAGACGCAGAGGGGTCATTCGCGCGTCGCAATTTACAAGAAGAAGAAATATCTACGAGCGTCGGGCTCTGCGCTGTCGACACTTGCGGCGCGTCGCTCAAACACAAAGGCGTAACAGCTATGACAGTTAATTCACGCTTGCCTTGTGCATACCTGCGCGTCCTTTTCGAGCGTCCTTGTTTGTGCTTCAGCGGGAAGCTGCAAGTATCGAGCTGCTCGACGATCTTCGTCATTTCAATTTCTGGCTATCGCATTCATTGCTTCGCCGTTGCGGCGACACTGAATTTTTTTACGTGCTTTCTTTAGCTTTCTTCAGTTGCTTTAGATGATAACTTACAAAGCGCAGCGACTCAATTTGATTCTGTTGCGTGTCCACATTTGTACGTAGAAAAAATGGAGACCATTTATAAAAGCAATGCGCACTACTAGGGCAGAGCTGTAAGTCGTCCTGAGAAGATTTTAGCACTGGACACGCACGCGGTTTACAAAGCGATATAATTGTTTTGTGTTTAGAGAAGAGGGCGGTGACTTAGAGTAATAAATAATCCACTATGAGAGCGCGATAGGCTGTCCCTATCAAAGGTAGAGGTACTGTGTACGCTGTTTACTATTTTTAGGTAGCACAGTTTCGGGTAGGTCCGGCTACCAACCACAGCTATGCGGCAAAGCCGCGCCCCGTATTTTGCTGGTGACACGCTTATTAAGCGTATATCACCTATCGACATGCCTGACTTGTCGCCGACCGGCGATGAACTTTCGTGGACCACGGATGTAAGTAGTATTAATCCAGTTCGCAGTAGCGTCAGCGTCGGAGAATAAAATAGGGCTGCATCGGCTTCTTTGCAATGTACAGTAGCTAGCGGAGTTTGAAAAACAAAACGCGCTACTTTACCTAAAAGTAGCGTATACAGTAACGCTAATATAAGGATACAAACCCTTCGTGACATAAAATGTTGCATGTATAAATTTTATGCGTGTTCAGAAAAAAAATGAAAATTCGATGATTATGAGTGCTATGCACCTCAGTATTGGAGCACGGTAAGCTGCTCCTGACAGCAACGAATGCAGTGCAATCTTTATCGGACACACTCGCATAAATATCGTGTGTGTTACAGTCTCCCAACGATGTTTAATTCATGCTAGTCACTTCATGCAAGCCTGATATAGTGCCATCTTGCAAAACCGCATTGATCAAATGAGGTGTGCTTACTGATTTGTTCCAGATAGTAATCACCACTTCCTAAAATAATGCAGATCACTTGGCCATGGCAAGGATTTTCTAATGCAACGTGCACATTTTAGCTAACTTCTGGTATGAACGAAAGGAAATTGTTATCAGAGGTAAATTATGTTTAAAAATTATCGCGCTAGAGCTCGCCAGTGTAGTGAGTCAAAACAAGAAACATTTAGGAGGTGCAACTCCGCTCCTTGAGGCGACCAGATAACGTCACATTGCCGGAGAGCCACTTCATGCTGGCGGCGTCTGGCGACAGAAAAGGGAATTGCCGCCGTTTCGGTTTTCGAGGGAACTGGTCGCGCGCGTTGCTCGCGTTCCGCCGCAGTCGCGGAGCGTGGATGTGTAGCGCGTTCGGCCGCGTTCGTTTCTTGCTAGACCTTTTCTCTACAAGACTTGCGCTCGTTGTTCAATGTTTCAACAAAACACCTGCATCCCATCTTAAGCAAGCAAATGCCCAAGGGCATACCGTGCGCAAAAGCGCTATTACTGCGCTCTAGCAGACGCTGACCTCAGCTGTTACATCGGGCTGCTTCTGAGAAGGCAATCCACACACACAAAACATTAACATGCCCGCTGCAGCAAACGCCGCTGTCCTCTCCTCACGAACGCTGCTAAAGAGAACGCGGGCGCGCGCGCTCGCTCGGCCGCGCACGGCCGGTAGCGTTTTCTTTTCTTCTTTTTGCGTTTGCGGCTTCGCGCCGCAAGGCGCCGCCAACTGAAATGCCTCCGTCGGAGCTTGTTATTTTTGTGTTTTATGTGACGTTATCTGGACGCCTGAGGACGCCCGTTCGAGCGGGAGTTTCACCTGTCAAAACCAAAGGCGGCAATATCAGGTGGAGCTCACTCACTCACTCAAGATATGTATTTTACGCTTACGGCTCACTCGGACGCAGAGTCACCAATATTTTTCTCAACCGTCTGCGTGGCTCTCCAAAGTTTATGGGGAGCCACGCAGTTGCTTGAAACTGCGTTGGGAAAAACACACTCTATGAATGTCATGTAGAGGAAGGAGTCTCTTCAACGAATGTAATATTGCGTAGCAGAAGCGTGGAATTGCTCCAGGCGTATAAAAATATGTGAATTTGCCGAACGAGTAGGTGTTTTAAAGGATCCACCCATTACAGAGCGATCAGACATATTTAAACATCATCATCATCAGCAGCAGCAGCAGCAGTAGCAAAAGCATCAACAAAATCAGAAGCTGCCTAGGTTCGCGTGTTGCCTTAGGAACGTGTAGTGCGCCCTTCGCTGATTCGCAATTCGCAAAAAGAAAGAATTCTAGCGTAGTGGGCACTTAACAACTGTACTTGCAGTTGATATTCTAGGTATAGTTGGCAAATGGCCAATGTTACGCGCACAGTCGTTCGTTTCCTTACGGCACAGTTGAGGCTGTAGTTGAGGCATGCACCGGGAAACCGAAGCCAGGCTAGCAGGAAAAGGCTATGCTCACGCGGCCCCGATTACGCTATTGCGTTCTGCACTTGCTAGTGAAGCTCAAGGCCTACTCCAAATTTTATGCAAGCTTTTCCTCTTGGGTGAACATTTGTTTCCTATTAAAGTCATTTGACTAAATGGGGGAATGTTCGTCCATATACCTATTTGTAAGTATTATATTTGTCCCCTACTTAACTACGCAACATTATGCAATAGAGGCAGCCAGAGCCAGACATACGCACCAACCTTTGTAAATGCACTTAATTAAATAAACGATATTGCCCCGCTCTGCCAATAAGCACATCTTGCAGGCCTATAGCAAAGATAATCTTTACCTTTTGATTAAAGAGAACTCCACCAGTCTCATTACCAAGGAAATCAATATCTAATTATTCCGTAAGTACGGGAACTCATTAGAAAATTCACAAAGCATTATTGAGCCATCTTACGTTTTTCTTACTCTAGTTTGCAGTGCCCTTAAATAAACTGCTATACATCCAGCACCACTTATAGACTCACCATAACAGATTTGTCACTGCTGATCCCATTATTCGAAACAGATCTCGTTGTCTATCACTGCCAGCCTAGCAGAAGGTATTTCCCGTGCCGGCCACCAAAATATATCAGAAATAAATCATTCTTCAGTGTCAATAATCGATTAGGATTAGGATTATTATGTTGTAGGTTGCTGGCGGATCTAGCCTTGCGAAATTTGCAGGCAATTGCCCCGCCCGGTTTCCTCTTTTCTGATCATATGAAACCAACGTCCTTCTTAAAGCGAAGCGCGGGCATGCTCTATAGAAAGTCGCGTGCAGCGCGACGCAGCCCTGCTTATCCGGTGGTCTGTGGGCTATTCCGCATACAGTGTTTTACCGGGGGCCCCCCCGTATCCCCACACCACACCCCAACATAAATGTCACTTATCACCAGTCACATGCGAGAGGTCTGTAACGGTCAAAAACTTCAAGAGCAGTCCCGACACCTCCTTCCTGAATGTCCAGTGACCCCGCGGAAACACAATATCGTTTATACTGTCGTTTCAAAGCTGAGGCAATCTATTACGACATGCTGCAGGGTCGAAAGAAGAAACTTCCAGTTCTCAAAATGATTGATAGTCCAATCTCTGGCGAATCCTCAGTATTACGAACAAAGCAATCAAACGGTGATTTTTTTTTTTATTAAATGTGTTTAAGGAGAGGTTGGTGCCTATACACGGCTCCGGCTACTCCTCTTCCCTTACGTAACAATTTGCGTCACGAACTTATGAATAGGGCGCAGTCTATTACGTGAGGTATTTTATTGATATCATTTTAACGTGGGGCTAAACCAGCACTCACAGTGATGTGCTGTGTGCTGGTTTGCAAGCGTTCACAAAGGCAAAGGAATAACTATTTTCTGAATACTGCTGGGACACTGCATTTCGGACAGTCGGGCAAATACCAAGGCGTCTTTATTTAAAGAGCTTACACGCTACAATGCTTAGCAGCGGGGTCTCAAACGTCCCTCAGCTTGCGGACAGCAGTCACGAAATTTATTCTTCCGCCAAGGCCAGGACAGTGAAGGTGATAAGAGGGAGAGGGTGAAAGAGAGAAAGTCTGAACACAACGTCACTGAAACGCTGTCATTTCAAAGGCCTATATCCCATATGGGCTATCTCTGAAGGGGACTTCGCCTCAGGTTTCAAGAAACGTCGATACTAATCTCGAGAATGACAGCAATCTGGACGCTGATTCTGAAATATAGTTTTGGTTTCACGGTTACATTTAAACACGTGGTGACCCCTTGGGGTGACTAATGAAAAAAATACTTGAGGTCAGCCGCGTCTGTGTAGCTCGTGAACGTGCTTATTAAGAACAAAATTGGCTGTGGCTTAACTCAGTTATGCCTGAATGTGCGTAGCGAGAGGTACGGTTAATCTCATGGGACAGATCTAGTTGGGCGTCCGCAACAGCGTTGCGGACGCAGCCTGGCATAGGAAATGGCTCGCAGGCTGCGTCCGCAGAGCTGCTGCGGACGCCCAACTAAATCTGTTTGTTGTTTAGCTTGGTTCTCTGTACGGTTACGCTTCTCGAAGCGTGCGGCTTGTTCTTCCTCCGTCTCCTCGGCTCGCTGCCTCCTCTTGGTTTCATTCCGACGGCGAAGCCTGGCTTCTTTAAGTCTCTCCGGCTCACTTTCCATATCTGCCGACGAATCCCACCGAGCCGCCCCTTCTATATATACGATGCAACGCCGGCTGCCCCTCTGTTAAGTTTGAAGAGCGCGACTGAACGCGGACAGAGTAGAACACGCACAAACACACACAGCGCTGACTTTCAACTGGAAACGCCCTCGCAACTTGTTTTCACTACAGCGCGACTGAACGCGGACAGAGTAGAACGCGCGCGCGTACGCACACACACACAAACACACACGCACACACACACACACACACACACACACGCACACACACACACGCACGCACGCACGCAAGCAAGCACGCACGCAACGCTGACTTTCAACTGGAAACGCGGTTGCACGCGGTTTCACTGGCTCCTCCTCTGACGTCATGCCAGATGACGAGGCGAGCGGTGCTGCCACCGGCCACAGCAAAACGGCGAGAATATGGTCAATGTAGCTCTCGCTACAAAATAAAAGAAAATATAGAACTAAGATAGCCATGTGCGGGCCGAACCGCTAGCGGAAGGTCCGCGAGCCGCATGTGGCCCACCCGCGGGTTGCGTCATTGAGACCACTGCTTAACAGTATGTAGAGAACTAACGGAACGTTGGCAAAGACAAGGATCAAGCAACCCTCACCAAAATGAACTTGACTTCTGACTGTGTGTTCGTACGAGTCACCATAGGCGCGCGCAGGGTTCCCCTTCAGGGGGAGGGGGGGGCGGGGGGGGGCGGCGAAGGTTCGTCGCAGTGCTCTCCTCCCTATTATGTCAATGTATGGGGCTGACTTTGTGCCCCCCCCCTCTTATGAGACTAGTGGGGACGGCCGCCCGCTCTGCCCCCCTCCCCCCCCCACCCCCCCAATGCCCACGCCTATTCGAATCACCACCGGACAGGAGAAAGATTCTGTTCGTATAGAACACAATCTTGTATCAGAGAATTACAGTTGGGAGGATTATGGAACACAACGATTGGTCCGTGGAATAGCCAAACTGCAGTACCATTACGCATTAACAACGAGCGTGTGACCGCAGTGCGAGCTGTTCGCATTTCGAGAGGCGCACCGTTCGAGCGATTCACACGCACATTCACACACGCAAATGCTCACGACCACACCCCTACACCCGAATGAGGGGGAGTGCCAAGTTGTGCCTAATTTTAAACTAACTAGCCCAACAGCAAGCTTTAAATAAGCGATATTTCTAGTGTTATGGGCATAGGCGCGCACAGGTTTCCCCTGAAAGGGGGTGGGGGGGGGGGTGGGGGGGGGGGGAGTTGAGAAGGTTGGTCGCAGCGCACCACCCCTCCCTATTGTGTCAATGTATGGGGCTGACATTGCACCGCCTCCTCCCAAGTCGCAGCCCCCCCCCCCCCCCCATCCCCTTTATGTCATTGTATGAAGCCGACATTGCGTCCACCCCCCCTTAGATGAATAGAGGGGGGCGGCCGCCCCCCCTACCCCGCACCCCATGCGCACGCCTATGGTTATGGGGCCTTCTTTTTATGCGAGAGACCTTGAAATGAGCGCAGTTTGTGGGGTGTGGCTGTGCGTACTTGCATGTGTGAATGTGTGAGTGAATGAGGGAGTGCTCAGTTGCGCGTAATTTTTAAGATGGCGTATTCGCAGTTGGACTGTGAGTGGAAGCTTTCGCTGCTGACATTTTAACAAGCCTCTGAATTCACCCATTTCTGTTGACTCGGGACGTTTAAGCGATGTGTGCTGTCGTGAAGAACTCGGTTCTTTGACACGCCAATTTTCGGCATGATTTGGAATGCGCCAAGACAAAGGAAAGTTTTCATTGCACATGTAACTTGTACAGAAACAAACAAAACATAAGAAAACAAGTAAGAAAAGAATATAAATTCCCCAAATGAACACTAAAACACCAATTTATATCCCTGTGTATCCAAATGTACACAAATTAAAGAACAATAAACAGGATCTAATTGTTCACATTTCGGAGATTATCACGCATGCATACGTACTAGAGTGGGATATTCGTTAGTACCGATCAACTGGAAACTCCAGCTGTCCCTTCTGTACATTTAAGAAACGTGTGCGCCATCGTTCAAGGAAAGCCTCTTCACCGTGTGTTTCCAGCTGCTCAACGAGGTAATTCCTCACAACGAGGTATATTTTCTGCAGTGCGGGGTAAGGCGCCTTTATGAGGCTTGCGGCGCGCTTCCACTAAACAGCGTCGCCGCCACAGTACGCACAATGTCACTGTAAAGACCATTTGTGCGAACAGCCCCCGCTCTGTTTTCATGCGGGATGTGCGAAAGCCACAGAAGCGTTGCACCATGTGCCAGACGCCTTTCGCCACCGAGCACTCGAACATAGGCGTGTTGTGCCGTCTCCCTTCTGCCGCAGTTGAGACAGTGGTCATTTGGAACGACTCCCCATTGTGTTAACCTCTCACGCGTAGGCAATGCCCTCCATCTTCTGAACCAGTCAAACTCGCGCACTTCGTCAGGTACGCGATTGCAACGCCATCGTTTCCATTTTGTAGCGCTAGGTTTCTGTTTTTTTTTTCTTCTTCTTCTTTGCTAAGTGTGCTACTTGTCACCATTTCACTTATCTCCAGTGATGAAACTCCTGCCAGACCACATGAACCTATTGATTCGACTGTTCTTTTTAAGCCACTAGCAGCTCTGTAAAACAGTAGCGGTGTTTATGCTCGCGGTCCAGTGTACGGAGTTGCCGTTAAAAATTCCTTTTAGTGTACTACTCCAGTAAATTAGTAGCCTGTACCCGGGGTAATTTCAATCATCGAAGAACTTATGTGTTGTTTCTGCAGCCAGTACTCTTGTGAACGTTGGTATGTATAGGAGAGCAAGGCGTCCACGGCCTTGTGGGAAGCTGTAAAAATTTCGTTTGAACCTTTCCTGGTTTCGCTCCGCAGAGGAAGGCTCCCACAATGGAGGCGAGGCGTCCTGTTACACGGCGAGGAAGAAGGGCAATATGCATAGGCGTGGGCACGAGGGGGGGGCAGAGGGGGCGGCCGCCCCCCCCCTAGTCACCTAGGGAGGGGGGGGGGGGCGCAAAGTCTGCCCCATACATTGACTTAATAGGGAAGGGGGGTGCTGCGACGAGCCTTCGCCCCCCCCCCCCCCCCCCCCTGAAAGGGAACCCTGCGCACGCCTATGGCAATATGTGCTAAGTAGAATGTGCTTATGTCTGTTGCTTTCGCCGTTAGTGACAGGTTAAACTGTGTGGCTGTTGATATAGCGTCTGTGGATCTCCTAATTACTTCTTGCACGGATCTTTTTCAAACATCTCCTTCTTCAAAGTAAACACCTAGCACCTTAACAGCTTGAACATATTCGACGTTTACTGGCAATAGTTCTCTGATGCTCCCGAAACGCAGTGCTTTACATTTGGCTTTGTTTAAAAGAGCACCGGACAGATAGGAAACAGTCATCAAAAAACGTCAAGGAATGTGCTATAGCTAGACAAGTTACGCAAAAATACCGGTATATCATCGGCGTATGCAACAATTTTAAAGGTTTCGCTGCCTGGCATCGGGAAACCCACTAAACACTTGCAGTTTACGACCTTTCTAATGAAAGGAACACAGGGAAGTTTATTGCATACTAGTAAAAGCAGTTCAGGTGAGTTCAACTGCACCGGGTAACAAAATGACTTGGAGCACAGAGAAGTTTATTGCATACTAGTAAGAGCAGTTCAGGTGAGTACAACTGCACCGGGTAACGAGATGGCGTTTCGGCGCAAAGCGCAATGATATCAACCAGGGGCGTAGCCAGAAATGTTTTTCGGGGGGGGGGGCACCTCCTTGATATCGGGGAGGGCACCTCATTGAAATGGTCATTTTTCGCTCTCTATGCAATGCCGAAAAAAATTTCGGGGGGGGGGGGGGGCACGTGCCCGGTGTGCCACCCCCTGGCTACGCCACTGATGTCAACTTGAGTGGTTAATTGATTAGCGCCTTCACTGCATGTCCTTTTTCATAGGTGGCACATTCTGAAGGCTCATGCAGTGCTGGTAAGGGGGGCTGTTTATATATATATTTTTTTTCCTTTTACCCTTACTTCATTTGTTCTTTTCAAAGCTAACGTGTTTGTCGACAACAGGAGAATTTGTCTTTTACTCTGACATCGACTTGTTTTGTCGTTTACGCCCCAATGATCTGGCATTTACATATAAAATTTCTAGATTGCTCCACTGAGCAACAGTCGAAAGCGAACTGCTCCAATGCGTAACGGGCTGTGGTACTCAATCAGCGATCATACATAAAGACTTGGATAGTGAACAAAGGAGGGATTTGAGACGCATATAAAGCAAGTTCCCAATGTGTACCATCTAAGTAGAATATATCCCGCAAGATTAAGAGAAACCTGTCCGTGGTGTTCAGACGCACCAACACTCAGCCACATAAAATGGGATTGCACCAAGAGGTCCACACACATCGACAGCCCACACATCACTGAGCAGCCACAGATGTTTCACAGGCAGTGGGAGGCATGGCTTGCGGACGAGGACAGGCAGAGCCAAATAGCTATGCTTGACCAGGCCCAGCGAGCCGCTCGTACCAGCGGAGCCCTGGACTGAGGGCCCGACCAAACTGCCTGCATATTATTTTTTTTCTGAATAAAGTTTCTTCCTCCTCCTCATGCTGTGGTCCTAAAGAACACTTACTGAGTGTTTTGCGGAGCAAGGGATGTGGTCATTAGACATGCAAAATTGAAAGATATCATTACAACATGGTTTGGTCTTTTCTAGACGTTTGGAGCAGCGTATATCTCAATGCTCTTTTTGCTTGGAATTACATGCAAATGGGCCTAAGAGGATGATTACTCTAAATTGTCCAGACGCAACTGTTGGTGCTTTCCTTGTTACTTACAAGCATGGTGAAGAGAAAACATGGCCAGCACAAATAAGGTAGCCTACGTAGAAAATTCTTCACTTGATAGACATAATAGCGAATAATAATATTACTACGACAGGTAAATATTTCAAAGTAAGCAAGGACGCCGCTTTTCGTCTTTGTTTACAGTTCAGACGTTATCGTTCGTGCGTTTACCATCGGGAAATAATATGACACTCTTAACGTGTAACAGATAACTGTTGACTTGAATAAAGAAGAAATCAAGTTCCTTAACAGTCATCTGTCACGTAGACCCACATGCGTGCCGGATTGATTGCTTCGCCTATTGCATGGGCATGCGCAGATAGGTTTTCGTGCCTTCTTTCTTTTCCGCCGTATGTGCGCCTCTTCATTTGTTAGTCGGCGTCTGTGGCGTCTTGACTTCTTTATTGTGTCCGTGTTTGCACACCCCGTGTTTCAGAATGAATACCGATTGGTGCATGTGTGGGAGATATCAGGAGTGCTTTGTCTGCTACCACGCTCCGTCATGAAGTCGGCAACCGTTCTCACTCCTCTTCTCGCTTGGCTGTAGAGCGCGCGAGCAACTGTGTGACCCACAAAGTTCAAAGCAACTCAGAACAACAATGCGCCACATTATATTTCAATACACACTGAGATCGGCTTGCTTGTCTTGCACACGTGGGATATACCGGACTTTCTCAGGGCCGAAAACAAGGTTGCAACCAAACTTGCTACCTCAGAACTAAGTTATTGCGCTATTTTCGCTGTGAGCTGCGGCTACTTTTGCAAGATACTACGCATAGCAAAGACCATACATGGTCAAACTCTTTATTCCAGGTAGTGCACTTAATTGAGTATTAACGAAGTTGCATTCCAGTGCAATATGATCCGCATAACTGTACGTAGCCTACCTCACCAAGTGACGTTGTTCGAGCCTAGCACATTTTATTTTTACACGTTTACTTGAATCTTAAAGGCCAATGTACAGCGTAGCTGAGGGCAAGCCTCAGCGATTAAATGCAAAAGTTATGCAAAGCTATGTAAATATGGGCACATTGTAGCACTGACAGCCTCCCTGCCTTCCTCTTGTCTTTATCTCTCTCTCTCTTGTAGCACTGACGGAACCTCCTCTTCTCTTGACCACCTGCATGTCTCCAATCTCCAACTTGCATCCCTCCTCCAGTCGCCTCTGCTATACCACGCCATATCCTCCCTCCTCCTCATCCCCACTTGCCTTTCCCACCACCTGCTATACTGTACAAGGCCGTACTATACTTTGTCAACGCCTCCTCTAGAAATATCCCTGCTGTGTTTGCTAGAAAGCTCCTGCCCTTCCCTTTGTCTTTTTCTTCGTTTATAATGGAGGTGGTAGCTGTGGTTGCGTGTGGGACCACAGGGTTTGTTATAAATACAGTAGTGGGAACTCGGACGGTAGTGTCTATGAGAGCAGCAACGCATGGCGCTTCTGCCAGTATGGGAATGATGAGCAGTACAGGGGTTTGTCTAAACTTCGTTCTTTTGTCGACATGTCGCCTGGAGCAGCTTCGTCGCCAGACAAAGTTCGGCAAATGTTCAGCAGTTCCACTTGACTACTTTAGCCTTTTCGGCTCACCAATTCAAAGCGGCTCACGAAGTTCACAACAATCCAAACTTTTATCCGAACCAGACGCCAAAACACAACAATGAACAAAGCCACAAGTGCGTTCGAAGCCGCAAGCACGAAGATAAGGCAAGTCCGTGTACTAACCATCATTCCCATGGTCGCTGATCGATCGCAGCACCAGAGTTCCCCTCTGATTAATATTGGGAAACTCTTTGTGGGACAGCCCCGGTGTTCCAGCTTTCCAGATTTGCGCAACAGTCGCTTTGCTTTCACTAGTTTAACCATGTTGTGTCCCACGCCCACGTTTCAGCTGTCGCCAAAAATAAAGCAGTAAATGCACAGAAAGCACCACAACCATGAGCTCGTGTCGCACTGCGCAAGCGTTTCGGTCCGCGAACGATGCCCTCTGTGGCACAGTCGTACCACGTTGTGCCAGCTTTGGGCAGCGTATAAAGCTGCCCCATAGCGTGACGGCGAAATTTCGTTACCATACGAAGTATTGAAGGATTCTGCCCTGACAAATTCCACGTGGTCTTAACCTTGTCCACTTGATTTGATGCCTATTTATCGAACTGACTTGTGTTTCACAATGGCTAGGAAACATAAGTCATTCCACCAACCACCTCCGCCATCCCTTCCCGAAGAAACACTCTGGCTACACCCCTGCAAGTCGCTCACACCAATGTACTATTCAACGAAGTTTCATTTTTTACTTTGCTGGCACAGTCGTCATCGCGTGATATACTCACCGTGCTTGTCTGCTGTGCGCAAACACGGCAAGCGGCCTTTCAAGAAAATTGAACTCTACGCAAAATGACGATAATTATTTACAGGCAAGGAGCGCCTTCAAAGCCGCAAATTTTTTTAATGAGGTGCAGCCGGAGGAAAACACCCTTATGGGTGTATATTAATTAACGGTCTGTATACTTTCAGAGCAGTTTCCTTGTGGAACTTTTTATCTGCGTACAGAGAACACGATGTAAGCATCGCGAAGTTCGTTGATAATGTGCTCGCGTATCTGAACCTGTGGCAAGCAAAGACCCTAGTTGAATCAAAGAAGAAAAGAAGGGGTAAGGGGCGTCGGTCAAACACGCGATCGGCCCGTCAAAGTGCGCGAGCATTGCACGCAAACTTTTGCAAGCGCATCGGAACAAAAACATTCTCGGTCAACATGTTGTTTCCGACAGGTCATGTGGTGGGCCCATACTGCGCGACCAAGATCGAAGAGAACGCAATCGCCGAGAGTTCGCTCGCCGAGGCTGGATGTTCCGGCTTAATTCTCATTCCTAGTTTATTTCTTCATACTTGCAACACATCCATATTGCACGTAAGGGTGAAAAGGAGGCAGCAGTGGAAAGGGAAACGAATGAAAGGATGGTTAAAGCGGCACATATGAAAGTTTTTGTCCATCCTCTCTCGAGCCGATGCCTCTTTTACTAGATACCTGCAACGTCGCTCGCCTTCCCAGATGGGGCGCGAGGTCCCCTAATGGCTTAGTGTAGTCTCCGCAAGGAGCGCTCGCAGCCAATACTTCCGGTAGTGTCAGAAGTGGCGCCATCTTGACCATTAGCGCATATACCTACGGCGGACGCTGCATCCGGGACTGCAAGAAACGTGGCTTTGATCTTGGAGGCATCAAGATTTGGAGCGGCCACCGCAGTAAGCGCGCGCAGCCGACACCCCTTTTGTGAAGTGGAGAAAGAAGGAACAGGAGAGAACTGGGAACCAGCTTGTCGGCTCGCGTCACAGTCCCCTTTTAAAAGGACGCCTTGCACGAGCATTCTGGTGTCGCGCCCTTAATTTCGCTACAGGAACCGTTAACAAATAGTTGCCAACTGGAGAGTGGTCAATTCTGGACTTCTGAGATGTAGATATATGAGCGATGAGGCACATATATTGGCATAAAAGCTAGTGAAAAAGTAGTTACGCTGTTGAGTATGATCTCTAACGTGAAAAATTGTGTTTTGTGACGGCCACCCAAGAATGATGAGCGCTGTAAGACGGGTATCAGCTGTTCTTATTCTTATCGTCATCGTGGTCAAAAAAGGCGCGAACGCTTTCAGAGAGAAGGAGGACGTTCAGCCAAGAGTGCAAGACTTCATGGACACACATAGTCCGGCCACAGTCAACGTGGCTGTCGTCTCTTTCGACGAGTATTGGCATGAAGCGGACAACTCGTTGACTCAGCGTCTGCCGTGGCCGAGAACCACCTGGACGTTCAAGGAAGGCGGCTTCCTCAGTTACATCCTGCACAACAGCGCCGCGGACGTATCGACTGTGGCGATAGTTTCGAGACTCCGCTTTGATTGGCAGACGATATCTCAGACCCTACGAAAAACATTGCGCAGAGGATTCGTTCGTTGGATCGTTGCTCGCGATAACGCGACGTTCTCCAACAGCGAGGAGGCAGTGTCGGTTCTGCGCGCGTGTTTGCCGACTGGGACACAACCACAAAGCACTGACCGTCAGGTTCCCGCTTCTTTCACTGACATAATATCCTCGTTCTACGACAAGCAACAACGCAGAGAGCTTGGCGTCTTCGAGCGTCAGACAAGAAAGACGTCACTGACGGGCAAGGTGATGAAGATCGCGTGCTTGAGGTCGAAGCAGTTTGAGAACTACGACATCTGTTCAGTTTATTCTTACCTCTTTGGCATTCTCGAAGCCAAGAACGTCTCCTTGGAGTACCATTTTCACGCAAACTGGTCCACGATGTTCGACGAGCTGTACTGCGAGAACACCGATATGGTAGTGCTTATCAACGCCCTTACCAGCCGCATACTTGCAGCTTCAACATACAGCGAGATTATGTTACTGTCCGAAACTTTCTACGCCCTGGATAGCAAGATCGAAGCTCCGTCTCTCTTCGATACAACACTTCAGTACTCTTTCACCGTCGCCGTAACAGCTGCATCACTGACACTTTGCGTCGGTCTCCTCGTTCTCATAGGCGGGTATCCAATACAGGAAAGGTTGCAAACGGAGACGCTGCTTCTCGTGGCCCTTCTTCTTACGAGATCAACGCCATTCCCGAAAGCGACCAGATGGCCGAGAGTCCAGAACTTTGTTTACTTGTTTTGGGCCTTGACGATGCTCCCGCTGTCTCAGTACTTTCAGGGCGAACTGACCTCTATGGTGACGGTCGGACGTCCTGCCAGCAGCCTGGACACCCTCCAGGAACTGGAAGCCGCTCTGGACGCCGGGGTCGCGGCCCCGTGCGTCCAGAAGGAATCGGCCAGCTTGGACAGCATCATGCACCGGGACCATCCGACGAAACTGGGACAGGAAGCTGCGCGCGTCGCTTTTGAAACATCGGGGCCGGTTGGTAACTGCCAACTTACGCTCCTGCTTCGACTGTGCCACAAGGAGCGGCAGCGTGTGCTACGCCCACCGAATGGCGTCTTCGTTGATGAAAGCACTGTCTGAGAACGTGGCCGCGTTCGACGAGAGCTTCAGGACCCAAGCGGCCAGTATGCCTCTTCGAAAGAGTTTCCCGCTGAGGGACGCCTACAGGGCCTTTCTGCAGAGGGTGCGAGAGAGTGGCCTACTAGCTTCTCCATACTGCAAACATGACATGGCCTGCGCGAGACCTCTTCGCTTGGAAAGTGTTTCCGAGACGGAGAAACCCGTGTTCGAGCTACGCGGCTTTTTTGTGTTTTACGCCATGCTGCTCGCTGGTACGGTAGGTGTCTTGGCTATCGAGCTCCTATTCGCGAGTTGCTCGAAAAGCGCCTCTTTCCTTCGTTTCTTTTGTGGCAGACGGCGTTAGCGTTAGGCGTACAGCGCATCTAGTGCAGAGAAGAGCCCGGAGGACACAAACACTGATAATGAGCATATGTTTCGTTGTTTACTTTGAACGTAAACAGGTGTTAGATTGGTCAGGTGTTAGATGGGTCAGGTTAGATGGGACAGGTGTTAGCTGTGAAAGTGCCTTCTGGTCTGCTTTGAGAAC
>JALIZH010006493.1:0-17642 GCA_030522465.1 Rhipicephalus appendiculatus | reverse complement strand
ACGTTTAAAGAGGAGAAGTCCCTGGATTTCCGGCTCCATGACTTCAGATACTTTACGAATGCACTGGGTCGTCAAACCGCTTTCAGGTAGTGTAGCCAGTAGCGAGTTCCTGCCGAGTCCTATCATTTGGCGAATGAGGCTCCAACAGATGAGCTGATGTCCTTTCGGCCAAGATTCCGGCTGAGCTATCAGCTTAAGCAGTTCCAGGGCGGCTGAAGAGGCGTGCGCAGTGTCATTTGCTCCGTAGGCCATTAGCGAAAGTTCTTGGAGTTGATCATGCCATTCATCTGCGCAAAAAAACAAGTGCATATATATTATATATACGAGGGGCATTCAAAGAGTAAGGGCCGTTTGGTCGCCGGAAAGTAAACGTTCGTTGGTAAAAGTTACTATTGGCGCGTTTAGTTTAATACAACCCTATAGTTCACTTTTCGACATAATCGCCGTGAATCACGTTTCGTGAACTTTTAAGCACTTTGTGGATTCCGAGCTTATCAGTTACAATTGTGTAAGTTGTAGAGTGGTCAACAAAAGCAAATCTATCCGGCAAACTACAAACTGTCAGTCGTCGATCTAATCGCTATTCTCGGTTCATTTGTCGAACAGTTTCATCATTCTTGATGCTGAGACTGCCCCTCTGCTCTTCGTCGTGCAAATCATACGGTCATTTGTGAAGTATCGGCACCATTTTTTGACATCTCCTTCACTCATCACTGTAGGTTCATGAAATAGGCCCAACTCCTTGTCGAATTACAGCTCAAACTTCCCATTAGCGGGAGCAACGATTCCCGCGGACAGTGTCATCTCCGTTGCCCGTCCAACAGGCGACTACTGAGCCAAAACGAATAACTTCAGCACTTAGCTGAAGAATGAACAGATGACCCTGGAGAAATAAATCTTTATTCTGACGCGCAAATATTTGAATATTAGTAAACGGCCCCTACTTTATCAATAACCCTCATATATATATAATTTGCGCGCGCGTGTGTGTGTGCGTTCTAGCACTGTGCAGATACTGCCACACTTCTTAAATGTAGTGCTGCTGGCAGCTTGAAGCGTGGCCATTTTTCTGCCTTAGCTCCATCCTGTCTCGATGCCACTTTGTATGTTAATGTTGTGTGTAATATTTCAGAAGACATTACAAAAATGGCTCCGCATGATCATCTGGCATGATCATGAGCTTAGGATTGCCCATTTTGCAGATACTTTTTTCAAACTAGTGATGAGTGTCTTTGTCCATTATTGGCCGGCTCACAATTTAGAAAGATTTTAATGTAAAAACAGGCAAAGACAATTTTTCGATTCTTTTATATTCGCTTGCTACTCGATGAATTAAACCGATAATACCAAGAATAAGCATGCCAGATACACAGCAAGTGCTGCCTGTTGAGAAAAGGTACGAAAAAAGTTTAATCTTAACTACTGTACTCATTATACACTGCTTGCAACTTACCTGCTTGTCCGTACCAGCGAGCGTAAGTAGCCAAGTCTTCTATACGTATGAAGGAACTTCTGTACTTCTTTGGTGTTCGCCGTTGGTCTACTAATTTCTTGAAAGCTGTTGAACAGATACATCTCTTTTGCAGATTTTTGACGTTAAAGGTCATATTTTATTGTTCGCACTCATTCCCAGTAAATTCGTGTAAGTTCCGTAAGCAGTTTTCTTATTTAAGCAAGGTAATAGCCATGCTAAGATATTACTTAGAAAAATTTGGTGATGTTTGATTGAACTGTGGGTGACTACTTATGTCTTTCCTAACTATGCGAAGTGTAACAATATAGCGGTTGCTTAGAGAGCCTAAACGGAAAAAAAACTTCCTAGTAATTCTTATACGTTACCTTACCAATATACATATGCATATTATGTTAGACTGAAACGTCGTCAGCGAATAACATGGTCTGTGGCCTCGTATAAGGAAATAAAATGAAAGACAAAACATCCTGGCACTGCAATTGTCTCTGAATTCTTCATGAGAGCACTCGGGAACGTGATATTCTGATTGTGAGAACACACTGTTTTATCTGACCTGACAACAATAAAATGGCACGTGATGGGTTATTTCTAAACAGCGACATCTTCCATGTCATCTTTTTTGGCACAGATATAAATATTGTCGCTATTCTAATGACTGACCAGCCATGCTAGAGGCTTGAGGTATGGAAAACCAGGCAGATAAATTTCAAATTATCACCTTGCGATTCGAAGTTTGCGATGTCCGGAATAAGCATGACGATCTCTGGTCTGAGCGGTTTGGCTTCGTAGACTAGCAGCACACCAGCGTAGTAGTCCTTTTTCTCTTGCTCGCTGAGCATCGACCTTTCTTTGAGCCAATCTTGGTCGGTCTTGCTGACGACAATCTACGCCAGTACACAGAGAATTCGAAGAACGTATTGAAACTAAATTACCTGTGACCTAAACATGAAAAACGAGACACTTCTCATCAACAGCTGGATAGTTTTCCTAAAATTGGTCGTACTTCAAAAAGCTCAACACATTTTTTTATGTGGCATATATGCGTCTACCAATAGTTCTATTTTGTTAATACGGTGCATTATAGCATGAATAAGCATTATAGCATGAATATGCTGAAGAGTTAGCTTTTGCTGCATTACTCAATATTGACACCACATTCCAGATAAATCCCTTTCATAAAATACAATAATTTTTCTTTTAAAATAGATTCGAACATTGACTAACCTATCAAGCACAATTTCATTTTGTAAAGAGAAGCAATAAAAGAAGGACCCAATGAAATGACATTTAAACCTTGATTCTAACCCAGGGGGAGGGTAAGCATTGCTTCTAAATTTATGCTGCTCAAGACTGCACATGTGATGCAGCTGTGAGAACAATATTCCCAATGAATGAATAGCTTATATTCATCAGACTGGCTTCTAGCACTCATTGGAGTACTTTTCAGTCATACCATCATCCCATCTTCAATGAGTATTACACTGCCACGTCTCCTTTGTCCTGCACACGAAGAAATTGCGCGTAGTGTCTTACCCGCATAATCTTCTTGCCGTTGACTACATTTAGACCATCGATGCGGAAGGCCACGAAAGTGTGAAGTCCGTACTGCAGCGAAAGGCGAAGCATGGGCAAGACCGGGTTGTCCGTCGTGTCCTTAGCCACCCGATCCTGCCGGCCAGTCAGATTAAGGCCAACGGACTCGAGGAAGTGCCTGATTCTGGGAAGCTCCAGGGCGAGTCCATCTTTGGAGAATCGCACGCAAGCTCGAAACAGGCTGACAGCCTTCTGCGTCGCCGCGCGGCCGGTCTCCAGGAAGCGACGAGGAATCCAGGAGCGTCTTGAGAGTGTTGAGGGCTTCATCTTGAACCTGTCGGGCATGCAGATAATGAATCGAGCAATTATAAACGCTGGTATATTATAAATGAATCATTATAAACGCTGGTAATAAAATGATGCTACGTCTTGAATACCATATTAATCTGTATTGTTGATAACTCTCGTGTGGCTGCCAGCGAATTCAGACGAAAGAGCTTAAGCAGACAGGTGTCTATTTTAATTCGATTGTAATCTTATTCACGCTGACAGTTGAGCAATAATAGGCGAGTTGACAAGGAATATTTGTTATCTTTTCTTTATCATTTTATCGACTTCAGTGCACGCATATCAGTGTTGCTACTGGAGCTCAGACAAATTCTTACCTGCTCATAAATCCCGTGGGACCGTGCTTGTCCACCACACACGTGTAGCTGGAAGTCTTCGCATGGATCCGCTTCCACACCGTGCATAATGTGCGCACTGAGCTCACTGGCTATTAGACATTCCTGAGAGCTGCATTCAGTGGTCGCGACAGTATTTTGACGCAGCTCCTTGTCACGTGTCACACTGGTGTCGTTTTGGTACAAGTGAGACAGCCCACTGATTTTCATCGAGTGTTGTAATTGGTTTGGTCGATCCGCCGTTAAATCCACGCTCGTTTCATTGGAGTGCAGCGTGCCGTCAGAGCGCGTTGTATTCATTACAGCAGATTCCTTTTCGTTATTAGTCTCTGCAGAACTACTCCCTACTTTTCTCATCCCAGATGGCTTCTCCCACGGCAAGAACGCGGCAGTGACTGCTGTAGACAGCCGTCCTGCTTTGTGTCTTTGGATGAAAGCCAACGGGAACTGAATCAATTCTACGTGGTGAGCGTCTCTCATTAGACCGATATTTTACAACTTTTGCGTGATTGGGTCCGGCAGTAAATGTTGGCCGACCAAACTCCTCTGGCGTGAGAGCGTTAGTCTTAGCAACAAGTTGTACATTCACGGGACGTTTCGTGAATTCCTTCAATTCAATGAAGACTACCTTGGATGGTTTCTTTCGTGACAGCCTCTTGCCTAAGCTAGGACGCTTGACCCGCTTTCGTATTAGTCGCATCATGAGCGGTCTTCTTGTCGTGGGAGCACTGTACAGAGGCAGTATCTGATCGTCACTACCTATTTGGATTCTCCTAATCGAGAACGTCGTCGCTTCCGCTGAATCGTTGAGTGCTAATTCTCTCGTTGTTTCGTTTGTTGTCACTGACGTCACCGGAAGAGGTCTTTCAGGCTCGTCGTGATTACCAATTGCCATGATTGCAGGCTCGCCCTCCGGCAGGCGCAAAAACGACAACGTTGGTTCTTCGTCAATGTCGTTGGCTGTCATTTCTACCTGCAAAAAAAAAAAAACAGTTATAGTAAAGAGGGGTCGATGCATCCCTTTTTGCATTTTTATTTATTTATTTAGGTGATTAGAACTTTTATCGACTCAGCAGCATCCGACACAGTCACAAAAGCTAAAAAGCCGTCTGGGCGCGCTAATAGCAGCAGCTTTACTTTAGAACCCGTGACAACATTTAGGAACATCTTCAGTGGAGGGAAAATAAACGGTACTAGGAAACAAAAGTAAGCTGCGCAAATGAACAGCGTGCTTGAGCGCAACTACATGAAACTAACTCGCTAGACACTGTTGTAATCTTTTAAATCTGTAAGAATATACTAACGCTATCGAGAGAGGAAGCCAACACCGCCATAACGACGTCGCGCAAATTAGCAACAGCGAAAGGGTAAGCACTGAACTGTTTTCATTTCTGCATGACCCATTAAGTAAAAGTCGCACTCACATAACGTTTATTGTTAGACACTTCAAGCGGGAAAGGGAAATTACGATACGCAATAAAACTCCGCCGTGAGACGCTGCTAGCATATGAATCACAGGCCACATGTAACCTGACACAACGTTAATGTTATGTAAATAAGTAACAGGTCTTCAAAGCTATATATATATATATATATATATATATATATATATATATATATATATATATATATATATATATATATATATATATATATATATATATATATATATATATACACACACTGATATGGTACTCGTATTATTACAGTAGCTGATTATGCCGTCTGAACACAAACCTATGAGTTAGTGCAAGAAAAAGAAATTCAATGCAACAGTAACACCCGGAATCCGTGATCATACTGACAAAAATAAGAAGGCAGCATTATCCGGAAGGATAACAATATTTCGGCTCCGATAGAGAGTGTCTCCTGAGGACTAAAATTTGTACGCTTGGTGTTTCAAGCATTTATGTTTTGTACACAATGCTTTAGCGTGGACCAACACCGCTCATTCTGCCACTTGGTTGTCACCGTACTACATTCCCTAGTAATTGCACACTTACGTCGTATCCGTACAGGGTTCTCAGCGTCATGAATACTACCGTGATCACGAAGGCGGCCAGCAAAGCCAACGCGGCAACGGCTGCACTGCCAAAGGGTTCACACCGTGGCGCCGCTTCGACATCTTCACCAACGTCGACGGCCACCACGCGTGGTTCTTCAAAGTCGTGCGGCGGCCCGTGCGAGTCGTAAGAGCTGGTGGTCTCCGACGAGCCTGTTTCGCTCGTTTCGTCGGTGTGTCCGTCACGTGACTCCGCTTCACTCGTACTGGTCGAACTCTCACTCGTTTCTCGGGATCCGCGCGAACTTGACTCCGAAGATCCCGCTGACGTGGCCGTTTCGGGACTATTGGTCGAGAGTGGAAATGAAGGTTTACGTTCTATAAGACAGAATTTGCGTGCCACATAAACTTAGACAGGCTGTAGATATAATCGCATAGGTGATAGCGCTCTTTCCCTTTTGACCATAGAAAACCAGATGCAGCTCTAACCACAGGACAAGAGGACAGAGAGTGACTAAACACTGACTCTATCCTGTTGTCGTGTAGTTCGGGCTCTTTCTCGTTTTTCCATAGACATGTAGCAGCCCCCCCCCCCCCTAAATATAATTAAAAACTTCAGCGTTTGAACCGACGAAAACTTCATGAACTACGACATGGTCCAACTATTAAACAACGACCGTATCAGGAGCTCGTGAAGTAATTTGCTAATTCGCAGTTAACGTCGCCAGTGGTTATCGTGTGGTACCGAACAATCGCATAAGTATGTATAGTGTAAGAAAGCACCTACAGCGTGGTTCTCCCAGAGAATTGCTCTAATAGTGCAGTATTACACTCATATCAGTGTTTCACGTTCACTTGAATCCGTTCATGAAACACATTTGTGAAATATAACGCAGCGCTACCGTAATCACATAAATAGCTGGCAGAATTCATGAACAGACTCACCTACTATCATACGCAATTCTTTTTTTTTTCTAGTTTGAAGACCGCAATTAATGAAAAAGCAATACAAAGGGAGCCTTGGGTTTCTAAAATTGGCCTTACTACCTAAAAGCTTCAAAACCTCGTGATTAATTTCTGCACCTCAGCTGTACAGCTATGGAGAAATTCAATTATTGATTTTTGGCACTAGATTCGAGCGCTGCTTAAGAACAATTTCAACATCGTGAGCAATTTTTGTTATTCTACGAACTATGAATTTCGACGAGCATTTGCGCGAGCTATCGCATTGCTCCTACTTCTGAAATATCTTAAAACAAACCTTAGCAACGATACCACGCCTTTTCGTGGCAATCGTGCAACTACGAAAAAATGTGGTAGCAGATGTGTCATGTTCCATTTAGTGCGTTCATGAGCAATCCATCATATAGAGCGATTCGAGTACACTTACCGAACATCTGAACTTTGCCCGGTGGGGTTTTTGCTTGCAGTATGTTCTTGGTGTTCTGTATCCATCACGCTGCTTATGCGATAATGTCCTTATTCCGGTTTTCGCACAGGGATTTACTGGTCTAAGCAAAATGGCGACCAGTGGGTCTTCAAAGGCTGTGCTATTCACCCACTACGTTCACTTGGAAAGAAGGAGGCAGCTTTAAGGTAAGTCGAAACTGAATACAATTTTATGGACAAATATAAAACATCGAGTGTATCAAAGCCTAATCGTTTGTTTGCTAAAGACCGGAAATTTTACACAATACAGGACCAATTAAAAAAGATATAAAGGAGTATATAAATTAAAAATAGCAAGTCAGACACACTTCTGAATACTTAAAGTCGTACTAAGTTTGGTTGTAAGTAAGGCATGCGCACAAATAAGTGTGCGAAAATATTGCGCCTATATTGTTCAAACATTGCTCTACCCGTATATTTGCAGACACTGCAATACTTTTATTTGGGATCAATGGCACGTCGCCCCATGTAGACCGTATGGACGATGAAGAAGAAGACAGCGTCGCTGAGTTCAGACGTGCGATCTTATCTTTTATATATGGATTTTTTTAATCCTTTTACCTCTCTGACTTTTTATTTACATTGCATTTCGTCCTCCACTTTTTTTTTTATGTTGCACAGCCTTTAATTTCTCTTTATAATAGACAGTGTGGTCAATTCTCCCCCTTGTGGGTATGAGCCAGTTTCTCCTAGACGACAAAGCAAAGCAAAACAAAAGAAACGTGCGATCATACTACCGGAAAAAGTGCCTATTGCATACCCATATCCAACGAAAAGTGGCAGTTCAAATCAGGCACGCTCGAACGTGCACCGCCACTGTGTACCGAGGAGCAAGCAAGGAAGAAACGATCATCTTGGCGTCAATAATTAGAGGAGCGTACAAGCAGGCAGGAAACCCTCGCCGTGCCTTCCAAGTCAAGAAACACTACGTGAGTGATGCTTAGCTTCCTTTTCAATTTGGTCACCCTAACAAATGCAAACGCAATCATTCCTGCGAGAGGCGAGGCATTACAACATGAATCTCATGACTTGTGTTTGAAACCTATTTGAAACCTGAATTACTCTGAAATAGTGAAAGCTAAGACAAGCTGCGTGGTCTACCTGTTTGTCTTTTTAAAAATGTCGCACTAAAGAAACACGCACGAGAGGCGAAGAAGCGTGCGGCACAAGTACTGCCCTACCGAATGATCGTGGGTCTAATGTCGCTAAATTCCACTGTTTTGGCGCTAAAGAGCCTTCGAACATTGGATTTCCAGCTAAGTTGGGCAATATTTTTATCGTGCATTCACTGTATAGCTACAGGTATGCGCCCTATGTATACATCTATGTTTTCTGATTAAAACACTTAGTTGCATGTCAACGCTTGTTCTTGTCACTCCTTTTTGTGTGCCTCGCCTCGTTTTTATCGCTGTTATTTGCGATGGACTAACGCGAACTAGCCCAGCTAACGACACGTCTTCATGATGCGTGGCTTGGCAGCACGGTCAGCGCCCTGACACCGCTCTCGGTAATAAGTTCCGATGGAAGCAAGGGCGGCTCACCTTCGTCACCATTCAACGCGGCCATGGCTGCGCTGCGTAGCTGGCGACCTCCAATCAAGGGTGGCTCGCCTCTCGAAGACATCGACCTGCCACCACCCTGCGGTCGGCACGAACGAGCCATGCTGGTGGCCTGCCTGGGCTTGTGCGCCGCTGGCATGACACTGTGCTACGCGTCGGCGGCCATGCTTTCCATCGAGCGTGAACCCTGGTACGAACTGCAGGAAACAGCGCCTGCGAACAGGTGGCCCGCAGACATCCTCTAGCTTGGCGCGACCGGAGGGGCACTTCTGTCGGGTGAGGAATCACTGTGCCTGTCGAGAAAAAAAAAACAGAAAAAAGCAAGTTCGAAGCAATGAGAACTTGCTGTTTCGAAGCAATGAGAATGTAACTGTTTCATTTCAATTCTATTTTGCAGTTTACAAAATCGAAGAACAAAACTTGCTACAGATAACACTACACCAAGGAATACCAGCTGCATTTATTATGCTAAATCTTAATTCCGGCAATTTTTGGGAGTTTCTCAGCACGTGGACTCCTGCAGAAAGAATCGAGCCAATCGACTGGCGTGGCTCGCTGTCCATCGCAACCCTCGGTCTCAGCTACTCATTAGGACTGTGCCACTTGCCCCCCTCGGCTGAACGGGGAGCTGGTTCCGCTGTGTATACGCTACCTAGGCTCCGCAGTCACCTGGGCAACGCGCTGGTTCTTGCTGGTGCATTTTGAAGACAGCTTGCTGGCAGCCATGCAAGAGTGATGAGCTTTCCTCGCGTTTTGCCTCGTATATGAGCTCACGGCCTGCTTCATAGTCGTCACTATCCCGGAGACAGAAGAAGGTTCCCTTGTGACCTAAGACGAGTGATTGCCCAGCTCGTTCTTACATTTTATTGTTGTCTCGTGACTACGCCTTCGTACTAAAAATATTATTCGTGATAGCTAAACCTAATAAATAAGAATCCTGGAACCACCAATTTCTTGGTAATTGCCCATGGTATGTCCCACGCATTGTGGGAATAGATTTCATGCTAAGCAGTCGGTGTGTAGCTGTCTACGCCGCATATTTTTATTATGTGCCAAGCGTTTCGAGGTGGATCGATGTCTCTGTGTAAATTAAGTAGTGTGGTTATCGTGCGCTTAGCATTGACGGTGACTGTTTTGGCTCCTAAAGGCTAGCTTATGGTCCAACGTAACGTCAGCACTCAGTTTCGAGCCCCAGTAACAGTTTTATTGAAACGAAGCGCACGCTAGGGTACAATGGTGTGCACATAAGAGTAGCGTTCATCGGCAAATTGCTCCGGGGTCGAGCAATGCTTTACTGTAACTTGCTCATACGTGTGAATACATATATATTGGTTAATAGATATATATTCTTCATTACGTTTCTTTAAAATTGGATATCCAACATTGCAACCGCAATAGACGTTAGAAAAGCATCACGACCACAATCTATATTAGGCAACCGCCACCACAACCGCTTGTGTAATAGGATTCTTGAACATATACACAGTGTTGGTCAAATGTTCGCACGCCACGCTGTCATGGGAATACAACGGATAGCGGCCTGCAACATTCTGCGCTCTGCCGCTTCCCTGACCTAAAGGTCGCGGGATCGAATCCAGCCGCGATGGCTGCAATTTCGATGGAACTGAAAATGCTTGCGGCCCGGGTACTTAGATTTCGGTGCCCGTCATGGAACCCCTAGGTGGTCGAAACTTCCGGAGCCCACCACTGCGGCGTCCCCCAATCATATGGTGGTTCTGGAACGCTAAAGCTTCCAATTATTATTATTTTTTTTTAACCCCTGTACGTGGTTGCTGGCTGGGGGGTCCTTGCAGACCTTTTCCAGCGTTTGCCTACTACATTAAAATCAACTACAACAACGTCTAACTATAATAACGGTGTGTCTCTCTTGTTTAACTTTGGCACCCCGCGCACAATGTCTATTCGCATACTGTAGGCCATCGTATGAGGGTATGCGCCACACGTGGGTGGAGAAGGGGGGGCAACGTTTGGCAACATACTCCAGAAGAATGTGACGATATCCATGCCATAACTTGTTATACATGCTCACCATACATTCCTGTCTTCCAATAGAACAATTTTTGACGGAATTAAGGATACGACGACGAGAGCACCAGGACATAGGCAGCTAGATAGATAGACTTATAAATAGGAACGGTCAAAATGTCTCTGGTTCACCGAAATTTCACATTTAAGAAAATTTAATGTTTACACTAAGTCACGCAAAGCTTGGCACAACGAAGGAGGGGCTCGTCCCCGCCCCTACTCCCCCGTCGACCGACGCGTATAGCTTTGAGATGCGCGGCTTCCTCCGCGGGAGTACGCACTTAGGATGCCCCATGACTCCCTGGACACGATCTGGCGCAGCCAAGCTATGCACTATAGTGCGGAGGTATAGCGCGCGATGTCTCCGTCAGTGGGCATGGCTTAGCTACTGCGCATGCGGGGCTTGGCCGTGTGGTGCGGTATCCGGTCGCTAGACGACGCAATGCTCGCTTCCTTTTTATTTCCATAATTCGTTCTCTCTTTTTCGTTGATGTTCTCTCTGTCTCTGCATTTTTTCTATTTCGCTCTTCTGATTCTGTGCTATGATTTACTCTCTCCACTCTTCCTTTCCCTCCTCCTCACTCTCACTTCTGTTTTCCACCCTCTTGCCACACTATACTATACGAAGCTACGCTACGCTCTGCTAGCATGCCTGGATAGCCGACCGGTTAGGACGCTCGCTTTCAGATCGAGGATACGCGGGTCTAAATCCCGCCGCGTGAGGAATTTTTTAGGGGCGAAGCTCCTTAGGGTGTGGGTCGTTCCCTCCTCTGTAGAAGTAGTAGTAGTATGTATGCAGCCAGCTCTAGTTTTATGAATTGCTCACTAGATGGCGTTGTGTGTATATGTCCTTGGAAATATTATCACTAGATGGCGTTAGTGGTTTTCGTATAGTTGATGATTAAAGAGGGTAGATGGCGCTGTTATAATTGTGATCGTCGGACCGACGCGGTACTCGGAGTCGAGCACCGGAGGTGGACTTCCATCGTGATCAACGGTGAGGTGAACTTCACCAGAGAGGAGCTAGTCAGCTCCACAGTGCTCTCGTGTGAGTCGCATGCAAAACCAGGGCAGCCGGTATCTGCGGAGCATACAGCGGCTCCGGTACTCATGGCGGCACAACCCATAGCCAAGGACGCGTGGCTTTCACAACTCACAGCAGCGTTCTGTGGTGATGCATGCGGAGGCGAGGCGTTGCGTCGAGCACTGGTGTGGACTTCGGCGTCTGAATAGGTGGCATCGTCTTCCGCTGTCGTGGAACGCGAACTGGCGTTGTCGCTGAGGCTGGGACCGCCCGGAACACAAGTCGGTGACGCTCGTGCCCAGCTCACGATCGAACACCCAGGATCATGCAAAGACGTGACACGTGTTGTCACGTCTTTGCATGATCGAGTGGGCAATGTACGGGGGGATTCACGGTTACCCGAATGATCCCTTCGAGCTTCGCCCACTCACCATCATTCACTTCGTGGATATGCTGTGATTTTTTTTTTCGTCAAGAATATTTCTATTCACTTTTGTTTCCATCTCTGTTTGTTTCTGTATCTTTCTTTCTCTCTCTGAACTCATTTTCTCGCCCATCTGGGTTATTCAGGCCACGCCGTAGTGGTGAGTAGTGGGGTGCGCCCAAGATCTGTGGCACATACCCGTTTATGATGATGGTAATGTCAGGGTCGACACCTTACGATCGGCTCCTACAGGGACACTGTAACACGTGGCGCACTTGCCCAATGAACAAGCGCGTCTTGTCTGTGAATATGACGTGTTTTAATTTACATCGATAATAATCTAAGTTTAATTTTTGCGAAAACCGGACAAAAATAATGGTAACGTTTCTGTTACGTCTGATGACAACGCGTTCTATCCTTGACGGTGATATCTTCTATCTGATGGCACTCCCCCACAAAGGGAGATGCGCCAAAAGCGGGGCGGCGGAATGTTTAACGTAAAGACCAATGAAGCTAAAAAAAAAGACCTTTGGAAATTTTGACGAAAAATAAAACATCGAATAAATGAAAATGCTTTACGAGCTAGAGGTCCAACATTTGCTGGGATTTCCGACCACTTTCTCTTCCGATATATCATCTTTGTCCTTTTTATGATAAACATTTAGTTGTCAATCAATGCATTTTCTAATCACTTTGTTTCGGGCACTCCCCATTTGCTTGCAAAAGCCACGCTCGGGGGTCATGATTTTGAACAATCTCTGTGCAATGCAGTGGCTTCATCGTCATCGTCACAATCAAGAAAATCTGGTGGAAAACGCACTACATTGTGTCTCCAAATCTTGTAAGTGCAGCGCGTAATTTTCTAAGGAAGGCTTGTTTCTCGATGCGAAAAGGCGAAGTTTGCATCTGATATCGTTCGTCAACTGTCACGGTCCGCCGTTCGCAGAACTGGACTAACCTGATTGAAGCATGACACAGGACGGGTAGCCAACACATTTATATTGTAACTTTAAGGTACGCTTGGGTGCATTCTTGCGTGCCCCGAGTTCTGTGTATTGTTGTATGCACCACAGACAAAAGTACACGTACTACAGTGCTCGGCGATTGAAACGCGATGATCGGAGTGCGTGGCTGCTGGTAGTGAGGGTGACGGCAAGGGCGAGAGCGTTCGTGTTTCCAGCAGACAGCCGTTCAGTATGTGTATCTTGGTGACATCGGCAGAGCGCTGCTTGCCAAGGCTTCAATACACTGCACTCACTCGCCGCGCGAAGCGGCTGCAGCTGGATGACATGCGTCACGAAGGGTTGCTGCGCTACGCTGACGCCACTGAGTATCTTGACAAAAGCTCAAAAAGAACGGCAGGGTGCTAACATTATAAATGCTTTCGTAATAATGCGGTGAATAAAATTACGCCTAACATAAGTAACTTAGCAGAATTGACATTTGAACTAGTTGGTATTTGTTTCTTTTCATAGAAAAAAGAAAGAGGGTTGGGGGTGCTAAATAACAGACACGGAAAAAGGAAGTACGCTTTTGTTGTCATTTTAAGTAACATACCTGATTCGTCCTCCCAGCTCGCGACACCACCAAGGCCACCAAGCAACGCTCGAAGCACGCGGAGGCGTAGCCCTCGCCAGGCCAAAAGGTGCGCGCAGTGGCTCGTCGTCGGCACATCTGAAGCGCTCGGCCTTGACGGTAAATAGCTATGGCTTCAACCGGCGTCAGTACTGCAGCACCAGCACGATGGGAAGCCGCGTTCCATAACTTCACGTGAAAGCTATAGCAATTCACAGCGCGTGGCTTCAACCCTTATTCTGACCCGGACGGTAACATTCCCAGCAGTGAAAGTTAAAAGACCACTAAACCACGCAGAGTTCAAAAGCGAGAGAGTGCTTTCTTTCTCGCCTTCATTGCATTTGCTACAGGCGCCATCTCCCCCCTCACCACTTGTTTCTTCCTAAAACACGTGGAAAATGTAAACACTAAGCATGGAGCCTATAAGCATTTCGCGCTTTTCGGCTACAGGCTGTTATCTTCGCTTTCGCAAATGCACAAAACGAAGTGAAATCAGTTGATCGCGCACTATAGTGATGCGAGACAATGCAGGTGTGACGGCATGGAAAAGCAGGGTAGGAGACAATTCGCAACTGATGTCTCTCGTATGCAGTCGAGCACCATAACCACTGGACTGCTGTGACGGGTGCCACGTTTTTTCTTCTCTTATTCTAAAGGTATAACTTGATATGCCAGAATTTGTTCCCGAATATTTTTTTAATTTAAGGACGACACTTTGAGAGTGAATGCGCTTCTGTGAACTGTACCGATTAGCAACGATATTTCAGTTTTTTATGTGACCATTACAGGAACGCTTTCACAGCTTTGCAAGATTTATAGAATTACATTACCATTGGTCACTGTTGTTTGACAAGTCTCATGCCGGAATAAAAGTCAGTTTCGCCGCAAGGACGAAGCAGTGAATGCGATGGCAGCAAAATGGAGTGCTATACGAAGTAAGACTATAGAAGGTAACTCCTTTAGCATCCAATCTGGCGTAACTCTACAAGACGCTGGCTTAAGGGAACCTGGGCGTTACAACGAACGAAGCGACCTTCGTGCTGTCGATCGCTTTAGCGCAGATTAACCCCCGTATTCATAAACGCTCCTTGACTTGAACTTGACTTGCCACCGCCTCAAGGCAGCGCGTTTCAAACGCGTTTGTGCTGCCTTGGCACCGCCTAAATACAGTGCGTTCGAAAAGCGTTTGCGCTGCATTGAAGGCGGTGGCAAGTCAAGTTGAAGTCAAGGAGCGTTTATGAATACGGGGGTTAGAGATGATAACACAGGAGCGTGTGCCGCACAGTTTTAAAGGGCCAGTAAACAACCTCGCGGTCCAAAATTTCTAATCGAGAAATAACTGCGCACTTGTACAATGTGGACATGCTGCCGCGAGGACTTTGCGAATAAGTGCTGTAATAAGGAAGTTGCAGGGTTTAGAACGACCAGCTCTGGGTGGTTTCGGTTTCTCGCGCGTCCTTCTCACCATTTCCCGCAGTGAAGATGGGTAGGCGTTGCCCTTTGTCGCGACTACGGCCACTTCGACAAGGTAACACGACGTCAGCAATACGTCCTCGGCGCGCAGCCAACGACCGAGCAAGGCTTTCCCCACGTGCGCACGTGTCATAGCCGTCATAGCGGCGCGGGTAGGAAGTGCAGGAGTACGAGGCACTGGTGAGGTATGCACCCTTCCCCTAGCGGTAAAGTACCGAGACGCCGCTTTATCTCGGAGGCTTTCGTTCTGGTAGTACCGCTTGTTCCGGTAGTCTCGGGCTCTACAAAACGGCAGAGGGCAGCCCTGGAAAATGGAAATGCGGACTGCGTGGCCAAAACTGCATCACCGCAGGGCCAAGGCGCCGCTTCGTAGTGCAAAGGGCCAATCGACAAGCTCGTGCCCATGAGCAAGATTTCGTCACTGCGCGTACGAGGAGGATTGCACAGGCGTAGGGAAAAAACGCAAGGATTGCTTTTCGAAATGGAGGGTCTGTGCGGCGCTTTAATATTCGCAAAATGTGATCGCCGTGGTCTACTGTACGAATTAGCGAGCTTGTTTGGGGTGTGTAAACAGAAAAGTCGGAGCATGTTTACAGGCCCTTTAACAGCGACGCCTTGCTACACCACTGCCACACTCGGCGCATGCGCCGTACGTCAGCTATTTACCGTCACGCGCACCGCGTCATCTGAGCAAACCCTCATCGAAGGCGCTCAGTAATGACACTCTGGGCGCGATAGTATATAAGATAGCCACGCCTCAAACAAACTGCACATGTGCAGAGATTCGTGTTGGTGCCGGTAGGTGACACCAGGCGGCACGCGCTCTCGTGTTCCTGCTCACGACTGTATGAGGCGTCTGGATGGCGTAAGATATATATGTCTTACACCGTGTACGTCTGTGATCCCTCTAAAGATAGTATGCGCGCGACCGCGCTCATTCGATCATTGTTAGCAGGTACTACTGCAGAGACGCAGTACGTTTTATTATACGATAGCAATTATATCGACACCATCGGCGGGTTTTGCAGTAGGCGTCGCAGCGCCGTTCTGTACATCACGCGGTCGTGACTCTGAAGAAGGAGGCAGTAGGGCCGTTCGAGACGAAACTTTTTGTTGGGAGAACTTGTGCCCAGGAAATGAAAAGTTAAATGATAAGCAATGCACGTTGTACACTGTTAGCGGCGATCACAGTCGCCGGCCGTCTGATCAGCTGCAAGGCACGCCGGCATTTATACATGTGGCTTCGAAGCTTCCAGCGTTATCGGTGGTGGCCGCGTTAGTTCCACAATGAGCTCCAGTGTTCGAGTTGGACGTGCAAACTTACCAGAAGAGTTTAAAATAATCGGGAAGGTTTCCAGACATTCCTGCGCGGCTCACACAAGGCCGTGGCTTAACGTGTAATGGGCCCGCTTGATAAAAATAGAAAAAGAAGCACGCGTGACAATATCTATATACATATGTATATGTACAGCATATTTTCGCATGAACTTCCGATTTGTTGCTATTGCATTCATTGCTACGCCCTCGCGGCAAAAGGTTGAATTTCAGCTGTGCTTAGCGCGAAATCGTAAACTCCCTGCTTCATGTAGTGAATTAATATTAACGCGACAGCGGTAAAGAGCTGGTTTCACAGAAATTCCGGCGTCGGCGTCGTTGGTTGTGAGCGAAAAATCATCATCTTGTCCATGACCGAAAATTGAAGAAAGATGCAAATAAAATAATAAAAATGTTGTTCGGTTCCGAGTGAGTATTGAACCCAGGCCGTCTGCGTGGACTGCAGGTGCTCTACTGCGGAGGCACGACATTGCTTTAAACTGATTAGGGGAAAAAAAACACAATATCAATTTCATGTAGAGCAGCAAATAAAATAAAAATAAACATCCGTTCGAGCAAGAATTGAACTAAGGCCGTGAGCTGGCAAGCAGGTGCCCTACCACAGAGCCACGGTATTGCTTGAAACTGCTTCGAAAAGAAAACACTGTATGAATGTCATATAGCGGAAGGAGTCTCCTTAAGGCATATAAGATTGCGTGGCAGAAGCGTATGATGGCTCCAGGCGTCAAAACACATTGAATTGTGCAACGAATATGTGTTTTAAATGGCCCACCGATTACAAAGCGCTCAGACATATTTATACACCATCAGCTGCAAAAGCACCAACAAAGGGAGCAGCTGCGTAGGTTCGCGTGTTGCCTTACGGACCCGTGGGCCCTTGGCTGATTCGCAAAAGGAAAAAATTATGGCGTAGTGGGCACTTAACGCCTGTACTTGCAGTAGGCATTTTAAGATAGCTGGAAACGCCCAATGTTATACGCAGAGTCGTTCGTTTTTTTTACGGCATGGTTGAAGAATTCACTGAGAACCGAAGCTAGGCTGGCAATTGAGAAGGCGATGCGCACA